>JAXQQM020091581.1:0-40612 GCA_034641835.2 Pinus albicaulis
AAGAATAAACCAGACTATACATCTACAACAAAACCGTAGAGGAGGTATATAATTTAGAGCAAAAAAACCACAAGAAAACATCAAGAATTTGTTTGACAAAAGAACCAAGTGGGTGAAGTGATTTTAATATTGGTGATAAAGTATTAAAATGGGATTCAAGGAAAGAAGATAAGAGAAAACATGAGAAATTTTATAATTTATGGCAAGACCCTTATCTTATTGACTCCGTTATTAGGAACAATGCATTCTTTCGCAAGAATTGATGTTGGAAATATGATGCAGAGTGTTGTCCTTGATGGCAACCCACTAAATGAAGATGAAGACATTTGACTGTTGACATGTGTTGTCCTTGATGGCAATCCACCTGATGAAGTTATGCTCGACTTGATGGACTTAGTAAATGATGTAAATCTGATGTGATATGATGTTTGTTGACAATATGATGCTAAGTGTTGTCCTTGAAAGGCAACCCACTTGATGAAGATGATGACAACTTACTTGATGAAGTTGTGCTTGATAGAATATGTCCTTGATGAAGAAAATATGATGTATCTACAGTGTGTACAGAAGGCAATGAAGAAAAGAATTCAGAATGTGCTCAAAGTATGATGAAAAAGAGTATGTCTCTTTGTATACGCTTGACCGTTCTGGTGAGCCACACCGTATCCTTGCCACGCTCACCCGGAAGGAGCTACGACCTCCAGATCGAAGGCTACAACCCTCAAGACCACCTTGGACCAACGTTTCATCAATTTTCACATCGGATTCCAAACACTTCAACAGAACAACATTTGCAGGCCACATTTCATGATGGGTGTGGGAGCAAGATGTCTAATCTTGAATGAAGACTTCTCTATGAAGTATATCTGTATGGAAAGGGTAAAGGTTTGATATTGATCTGAATCTATGATGCACTTATGAAGAAATGATGAAGCGGGATTTCTAGATCTGAAATGTACTTGTATTTGCTAGATCTGTTTATGGAGTGACTAGATCTGCTTATGAAAGGTCTAGATCTGTGATGAGGCGAACATCTAGGAAAACATCTGACTGAAGCAAAAGGGTAGATCTGAACTGAATATCTGATCTGATGAAGTATGCAGCTCTGTAATCATTGAAGATCTATACGCTACTTCGCCGCGGCGGAAGCGCGTATACACGCGGCTTCTATGAAGTAAAAGCGCGTATGCGCAATGAAATATACACTGAGGTATACGCTGGTTTGTATGGACGGAAGCGCGTATATACGCGACATCAGTGAAGTAAAAGCGCGTATGCAAACTAGGGTTTGCTGAAGCAAGGGGTATGAAATATCTGATCTGTTCTGTTGTGTTTCTGCTATCTGATCTGTATTGATATGTATCTGTTGGTGATGTATGTTTGTGCTTAAAAGTATGGAAAGGGTCCAGTATGAAAATATGATGAAACGTGGCCTGCAAATGTTGTTCTATTGAAGTTGTTGGATCCAGTGTGAAAATTGATGAAACGTGGTCCAAGGTGGTGCTGAAGGTTGTAGCCTTCAGTCAGGGGGTTGTAGCTCCCTTCCAGGTGAGGCCGGTAAACGAGATCAGGGGGTCGTAGCTCCCTTCCAGGAGAGGCTGGTAAACGAGTCAGGGGGTTGGAGCTCCCTTCCAGGAGAGGCTGGTAAACGAGCGCAGGTGGGTGCCTGCGTGCTGGTCAAGTCTGCGCCAGCACATATGTTGTAACATGTTTTCTCTATAATAAAATATTGAAGGTTGAGCAATTGCAGCGGTGGTTTTCTCCCGAATTGGGTTTCCACCTAAAAATCCTGGTGTTCATGTGTGATGCTTGGTGTGATGGTTTATTCTGTTCTTACTGCACATGTTTACTATTTATGGAACATCTGATGAATGAATAATGGAATGATATAAGCAAAGAACTAATGACATAATTAGGTCTCTGTGTATACGCAAGTTTTATGAAGGATATCCACGTGTATACGCTAGTTGGCTTCAGAAAAGTAGCATATGGGTTTTAGAGCATGAAAAAGTAAAAGTTTTGAGTATGCAGTAAATACTGATTCACCCCCCCCTCTCAGTATTTTTCCCAACAATTGGTATCAGAGCGTGGTCCTTCTGAAGAAGCTTGATCGCTTGAAGGAGATCCGTAACAATGGGAAAAATGAAGAATGAAGGTCTTGAAGCTACAGTCATCTCTCTAGAAGCATCAAGTAAGAAGAGTGAGGAACCTCTACAACTACTTGAAAATGAAGAACTTGGAGCAAAAATCTGGTCTGTCATAGAACGTCTACAAGCAGATCTTGAAGAATCAAACAAGAAGAATGCAGAATTTGGAGATGGAATCATCTCTCTACTAGCAGATCTTGAAGAATCAAATAAGAAGAATGAAGAACTTGAAGCAGAAATCATTTCCCTCAAAGTAGGTCTCGAAAAATCAAATAAGAAGAATGCTGGACTTGAAGCTGAAAACATATCTCTGAAAGAAGATCTCAAAGCATCGAAGAAGAAGAATGAAGAGCTGCAACAAACATGTGAAGAAAACGGAAATTTGTTGAAAGAAGAAATTCTAAATCTGAAGGATCAAGTAGAAGATGGAAGAAGGAAAGAAGAAAGCATGACAAAGCAATGTCAAGACTTGGAGGATGAGGTAAACATTCTCAAAGGTAAATTAGAAGAAAAGGTTAAACTTTTGAGGTTTCATGATAGTACTAATATCTTGGACAATATTCTGAGTAATCAAAGGTCTCC
The DNA here is from genome assembly GCA_034641835.2 of Pinus albicaulis. NCBI lineage: Eukaryota > Viridiplantae > Streptophyta > Pinopsida > Pinales > Pinaceae > Pinus > Pinus albicaulis. The sequence goes on from JAXQQM020091581.1 coordinate 2,730, forward strand.
TGCTATCAAACATGGTCTTGGTTTCCATGAAACTATTAAAGGTGAATCTAGCTCTCAAGGAAGTGCAAAAAATTCAAAGGTAGTCAATGCAAAACCTGAAGTGTTGAAAGAGACAAAAGCTCAACCAACAATCATGAATTCTCAAAGGAATTCATTCAAGAATGTTGAATGTTTTAAATGTCATAATTATGGGCATGTTGCAGAAAATTGCAGAAGCAGAACAATTCAGCCACAAACAAATAGGTTCTACTCAGAAAGGTACTCTAGTAGCTTCAAGGGATATTGTTTTTCATGTAACAAGTATGGACATAAAGCAGCTGATTGTAAAAAGAGGAAGAATAGAAATACTCATTATGATTCTTATGTTTATTTCTCTGGCCACATGAGATGTTATGCTTGTAACAAGTATGGACATGTAGAATGCAAGATGAAAAAATCTGGGAAAGTGGACAACTTCCAGCACACAAATAGAAAGATCAAACAAGTCTGGAAAAAGAAGGAAGACCGTTCAGAAACGTAGGGAAATCTGACCCTACTGCAGTCATCCGCTTCTAGAAGCTTACTTCTCTGATTGACTGCAGGAATGATGTGGGATACATTATGAGATCTAGTAATGTATCGTCACAGGGGGAGCAATGTATAATGTCTCTCATGGTTGATTTGATTATTCTGGTTATATGTATTTCTGACAATGCATCTGGTGTGAAGAAAAGACAGGAACAGAAGGTAAATTTGCAAGAAGAGATGAAGGTGTGAAATTTTCTATATTACACTTTCCATACGCGAGTTATATTCACAAAAGTCGCGTATACACGCGAGTTTCAGCAGACACAGTCGCGTATGCATTGATGATAAAAGAATTTATCTAATAACTGAAGATCTAGAGCAGAGGTCCAAGGGGAGCATCAGTCTGACTGCTGATGATTGCACTGTTTGCATTATTCTGGTTATATTCATGATTATGATGATATGATACTTGGTTTCCTATGTTGAAGGTTATGGTTGAGTCCTGTTTGCTTGTTGATGAAGAGTATTCGTTGAAATCTTATAATTCAGAGAGAAGGACAGATCATGCAGAGATTGTCGCTAATGACTTGCTGTTGAAGGTGTTTCAGATTGCACAAGTTAAGAAGGAGCACTGTTCCAGGGGGAGTAGCAGGTTGATGATTGCATTGTTGGCAATATGATTGCTTATTCTTTGGTTTTTGTGATACTCATGCTCAAATGATGATCACTTGGTACATGGTTTGTTATGATGAGATTTTGAGCCCTGGTTGCGGATAAGTATCTTTTGTACTCCCACATGGATGAGTTGGATGTCATTTGATTCAGAAATAAATCATGCAGAATGTGTTACTATGGTTGAGAGATCTTTTGCCTACATATGTTACTTCATGTTAAATCTTGAAGATCATGGTGATGTTGGACCACATGGATGATTGCTTGACACCTATGAGAAGATGTTGTTCTGATATGAGAATCTTTCTTGGAAAGATTGTATTGATGCTGCAAAGAATCTGAAGGCTTGATTACTATTGTGCTGATGCTACAATGATTGGATGATGCTTGAAGATGCAACTACACTGTTCTATCTATCTGTAGTCCAGGGGAGCAGTCAAATATCTCAGAAAGAAGCTGAACACTATCTTTTCCTCACAGAGATTCAGATCTGGTTGAAATTTAGAAGATGTCTTGGGATACGCGGGTTTCCTGAAACACAGTCGCGTATACACGCGTGTTCCTGCACAGAAAACCGCGTATGTCTGATTGCTGACAATTTTTGGTTGGTTCAGCTCTCTTCAGCACAGCTGCAGTGCTGTTTGGTATCTTTGATACTGTTTGACATCTCTGGTGGTGTTTTAGTTCTCATAATTCTGTTTCTAATGTTTTGATGAAGATGCCTTGATGATTTGTTGGTGGAAGTTTTCAGGATGCACAAACTAAGGGGGAGCCTTAGTCATTTGGAAAGATTGCTTGGTTGCACAGATTCAGGGGGAGCATTAGCTTTGCTGACTATAATGCAGTGTTGGCATTATGATGGTTCTGAAATATGTTCTCTTTCTTGAGGACTTTCTGGTGTTGGTCATAAATGGTCATATTTATATATTTTGGTGAAAAGGTCTTGTTGAGACCCATGATGTAAAAATTGTAATATTCAGTCATGTAAGGACTTGTCATTTTTGTAAACCCACTTGGTTGGGTAGCTGATTCAAATTTTGTAAACCCACGTGGTTGGGTAGCTGAGTCAAATTTGTAAACCCACTTGGTTGGGTAGTTAAGTCTCATATGTAAATCCACTTGGATGGATAATTGATGTAAGTATGAGTCTTTGGTGATAGGAAGAGTCATGTACTTTATTGAAAAATATGTTTGAAGATTCAGCATGAACTCAGGGGGAGCTTGGCCACTTCAGTATACATCAGATATGCAGAACGCTTCTTCTACATGAGGAGAAAAGGGGGTGAGTGTGTTGGTTTTGATCCGCCCGTTGCCCTTGATGTCAAAGGGGGAGAGTGTGTTGGTTTTGATCTGCTGGTTTTTTCCTTTGCCCTTGATGTCAAAGGGGGAGAGTGACATGATGTTTGAATGAAGATAATGATGTGCCCTTTGCCCTTGATGTCAAAGGGGGAGAGTGACATGGTGTTTGAATGATGCCAAAAATGGAGAGAGTGACATGGAAAATAGGGAGAATGACATGGTGTCATTGTACTCTTAATGTATCTATCTGTTGTGGTAACCAAACACCATCATGGTTGCCATCAAGTCCAAAGGGGGAGATTGTTGGAAATATGATGCAGAGTGTTGTCCTTGATGGCAACCCACTAAATGAAGATGAAGACATTTGACTGTTGACATGTGTTGTCCTTGATGGCAATCCACCTGATGAAGTTATGCTCGACTTGATGGACTTAGTAAATGATGTAAATCTGATGTGATATGATGTTTGTTGACAATATGATGCTAAGTGTTGTCCTTGAAAGGCAACCCACTTGATGAAGATGATGACAACTTACTTGATGAAGTTGTGCTTGATAGAATATGTCCTTGATGAAGAAAATATGATGTATCTACAGTGTGTACAGAAGGCAATGAAGAAAAGAATTCAGAATGTGCTCAAAGTATGATGAAAAAGAGTATGTCTCTTTGTATACGCGGATTGGCCTAGGGGAAGTAGCGTATGCACGCGGAAAAGAATGTGCAAAGTCGCGTATGGGCAAAAGCGCTCAAAAAGTGCAAATCCAGGGGCCCGTGGTATTGAAGGCTCATGGTATTGATGACTCGTGGTATTGAAGACTCATGGTATTGAAGACTCGTGGTATTGAAGGCTCATGGTATTGATGACTCGTGGTATTGAAGACTCATGGTATTGAAGACTCATGGTATTGAAGGCTCATGGTATTGGTTTGAATCGTGGTATTGAAGGCTCATGGTATTGGTTTGGCTCGTGGTATTGAAGGCTCATGGTATTGTTTTGGCCCATGGTATTGAAAAAGATAAACCTATATAAGGAGAAGAAATTCATTGTGCAAAACACAAGTGTGGGTGCAAGATGTCTGAGCTTGAATGAATACTTCTCTTTGAAGTAGATCTGAATGGAAAGGGTTACACTTGAAGATAAATCCGAATGTATGATGCACCAATGATGAAGAAGGGGATCTAGATCTGAAATGTACTTGTATCTGCTAGATCTGATTATGGAAGGCTTAGATCTGTGATGAGGCGAACATCTAGGCGAACATCTGTCTGAAGTGAAAGGGTATGAAATATCTGATCTGTTCTGCTGTGTTTCTGATATCTGATCTGTGTTGATAAGTATATGTTGGTGATGTATGTTTGTGCTAAAAAGTATGGAAAGGGTCCAGTGTGAAAATTGATGAAACGTGGTCCAAGGTGGTGCTGAGGGTTGTAGCCTTCAGTCAGGGGGTCGTAGCTCCCTTCCAGGTGAGGCTGGTAAACCAGATCGGGGGGTCGTAGCTCCCTTCCAGGAGAGGCTGGTAAACGAGTCAGGGGGTTGGAGCTCCCTTCCAGGAGAGGCTGGTAAACGAGCGCAGGTGGGTGCCTGCGTGCTGGTAGAGTCTGCACCAGAACATATGTTGTAAGATGTTTTCTCTATAATAAAATATTGAAGGCTGAGCAACTGCAGCGGTGGTTTTCTCCCGACTTGGGTTTCCACCTAAAAATCCTGGTGTTCATGTGTGATGCTTGGTGTGATGGTTTATTCTGTTCTTACTACGCATGTTTACTGTTTATAGAACATCTAATGAATGAATGATGGAATGATATAAGTGAAGAACTAATGGCATAATTAGATCTTTGTGTATACGCGAGTTTTATGAAGGATATCCACGTGTATATGCTAGTTGGCTTCAGCAAAGTAGCATATGGGTTTTAGAGCATGAAAAAGTAAAAGTTTTGAGTATGCAGTAAATACTGATTCACCCCCCCCTCTCAGTATTTTTCCCAACAATTCGATGGGCAAGATGTTTTGGAGGTCCTTTCAATGGCAGTTCTCAAACATTATTTATTTGTTGGCAGTATTTTTAGTTTCAAGATTTTTATTCATTGTATATAACATTGCTTTTGAATTTAAAAAAGAAAAAAATAAAAAACAATAAAAAAAGAGAAAAAGAGGGCGAGAAATAAAAAGAAGAGTACAACCCATACCAAAGAAAAGAAAATTTGAAAGTGTGCAAGCCTAAAGTAGCGCTACTTAAGAAACCTTGCTATTTATTCTATATAACTAATCATGACTAGATATGTTCAATTTCTTCTTAGTAGGTTAGTGAAGAGAAGATTTGCTCATTTTTAATCTTGGCTTATCATGCATTAGATTAAAATTAAACGAGAGGATCAAACAAGCTTAAATCATGAACCTATAAGTTTGGATGAAAATGGCTCTAATCAGAACAAAATATAAGCCAAAGAAAAAGAAAAGAATGGTTATAATACATTGAAAACTTGAACCAAAGAATCCAAAGAAATAATGACTCTAAATAGATCAAAATCTGAGGCATAAGAAGAATGAAGGATGCTTGTAATTTTGGATCTTCAACATTCAAGTTGTTAGCCACCTATAAAATTTGTTATATCAAAGGTGGCTAAAACATTTTTAGAGCCTTCAAGAAATGGGTTTTATTGTTAAAGGTATTATCTCTTGAAGACTCATAGACATCATGCCCTTGGTTCAATCTTCACTGCTGTTTCAATTTCAAACTCAGAAATTCTGCTGATTTCATAGAGAAAATACTACTGCAAAATCCATTTTTCCCTTCCCTCCACCTCAAAACTAACCTCCATGTTGCCTCCTCTTTTCCTCATAAACTTCCTCTATTTTCCCTTTTTTTTTCTTTTCCCCCTTCATAAAATCCACATTACAGAGTTTAAAACTCATTTTTAAACTATGCCAAAACCCCCAAATCCATCAGAAAACTCTGAAAAAATCATAAAAATACACTTTTTTGTACTAAGGGTTTAAGCCCTTTTTGGCTAAATCCTAAACTAGGGAAGTCTATGGTTAGCCCTGTCCTCTATTCTCTTCTCCAAAGGCTGTCTGAAAATTTCCCTAAGAGTGTGTTGAAAGTTGGCAAGTTTCAAAGTACTTACCAGATCTTAGACCATTCTTTGTTATCATTTGTGTTTCCCTTGTGTTTTAAATGTTTTTCTATTGAAAGTGTATCAAAAGTTGGCTAGTTTCGAAGTACTTACCAGATCTTGGATTTCTTTTATGTCTTTCTTAAGTGTATGTCAAAAGCTAGCTAGTTTCAAAGTACTTACCAGCTCTTGGGCAGCTCTTTGTTCTTCATTTGTTTAAATTCCCCTTTTTGTTGTATCATTTAATTCCATAAAATCAACTTTAAAGAGATTCTTAGACATAGATGACTTGCCCCATGGACCACTCTTGAACCTGGTGGTTTCAATTAAATCCTATTATGACTCCATAGCCCAATGGACTAAAACCAGCATTACATCCATATTTTTAGCCAAATCTTGTTCTATTTGCTTGCAACTTCACAACTTTGGAACTCTTTCAATTTAGGACTTTCCACTCAAATAATAATCATGCTCAACCACCCAAAACAAACAAAAACCCTCGGACTTCATAACTAGCCTAATATCATTACCCAAAACCTTAAAGATAAATCCATCTTTGTACTTATTGGAGAGATCCCTCTCCGAATTCAGGAGGGCTAGATCCTAGAATCCCAAAGTGGTTGAAATAGTATTTCTCCCTACAGTTGGACTTTGCCAATCTTGCTAATTACAGGGAGTTAACATGCTGGCATTCAAAATCCTTAACAAACCTTAAGACTCCACTGGGAAGAACCCTTATCATCATAACTTCTTTCAAACTCAGCTAGAGGACTGTAGGATTAAATTTTTTGTAAAATAGATTAGTTAACCTCTCAAAGATTGTCATATTTGGTTAAAATTTCTCTGTTTAGTTGGGTCTAAACACATAGCATAGTGGCTCCTAGAAAGATTCATACTAGAGCCTATCCTGACCCTAACCCACATGAGATAGTTGATAACCCTGAAAGTATTCTTAGGAAGTCTCCTAGGATTAAATTTTCAACTGTTTTCAGATCACCCTTGAGAGCTAATTCAGTTCCTGAAAGTATTGCAACTCTACAACAATCACAAGTAGACTTAAAAATCCATTTAGAACTAGGTCTCTTGATGATTTAGATAAGCTAGATTCTGAGTCTTCACTTTCATCTCCTGAAACAAGTGAACATCCTGGTAGTAGAGAAACAACACCACCTGATTCACATTTCCTTTCCAATTTAGGTGTTTCTCATCCAAGATCTTCTCAGCAATCTATTCCTAGTCCATCCACTTCCATTCACCCTACACGCACTGTCCAAACCACTCCACTACAACCCACTTTTCCTTTTATTAATCCACCTCCACCACATATCATGGCAGCATGGTATGCTCCCTTAGTCCTTCCTATACCATTAGTCAATCTTCCACAGGACTATCAATCCAAAATTCCATTATATGATGCTAGTAATGCTACTACTGCATCACAACATGTGGGATAAGATGAATGACTACTTTGAAAATGAAATTGATGATGAATCTGTCAAACTAAGATTATTTTCTCAGAGTCTGGGGGTAGAAGTAATAAAATGGTTTAAAGGCTTAACCCCCATAGTATCAATGATCTCCAAGCCTTCCATCAGACATTCTTAAACAAATTGGAAGTGAAGAAGAATCCTCTCCAGGTCCTTTCTGATTACAAGAACCTCCATAGAAACACTGGGGAAAGTGTTCAAGCTTACTACACTAGATTTAATAGTGTGTATATTGCACTTTCCCCAGATCTAAAACCTCCACAAGGCTAAACTCTAAACAAGTTTCCTGAAGGGTTTGACCCTGAGATGGCCTATCAGCTAAGAGAGAGAGATCCTGAAACTCTTGAAGACATGCAAAAAGGAGCTTTTGCTGTGGAAGTTAATTTGATGGAGAAGAGAGCAAGAATGAAGAATGAGAAGAGAGTATCCTTCAGAGAGGAATCTACACCTTCCACTTCCAACTCTAAGATGAAAAGAATGATGGAGGAGATGATGAAGAAAATGAGCATCCTTGAGAGAGCACAAGCAAGTCAAAACCAAACTACTCCTCAAAATAGAAACCAGAACCAAAATCTGAATTTTAGAAGGAACCAGCCTCTAAATAGACCTAGGGAAGATGATCAACAGATCACTCCTCCCTTTCATCAAAACTATGTGAGTGAGGTTGAGGAAACAGACGAAATAATAGAGGAAGATGATATCAACATGCTGGGAGTAGATAATGATGACTTTGAGATTCATTATGATAGAAAACAAGGTCTTTACACACCCTATGATGACAAAAGAGATGAGGATGAAAATTGTTATCAAGACATGGAAAATGTCATCATAGAATCTCAAAGGGAATATGACCTTAGAAGTAAAACCAGTCAACAAACTCCCAACACCAAAACCTCTAACAAATATTCAAAAAACAGCACTGTAAACAAACCCAAAATTGTTAAACAGAAAGACAAGACAGTAGCTGTAAATTCTGATAAAGATAAAGAGAAAGGCACTCAAAACAAGGAAAAACAGAGTACAGACCTTAGCAGTACTAACACTTCAGCTAGTACTCCTATTAAAACCATTTGGTCAAATGTAAATAGAACAAATCAGCAAGCTGATGTTGATGATAGAGTGGCAGTTAATAAGGATGAGACTAGTACTTCAAAGAATCAATTTCCTTTAAGCCTGGAGCAGGAAATTTCCAAAATTAAAATCTATGTTACTCTTATTGAGTTAGTTGCCCAAAATGTGTATAGAACCTTTGTTTGGGAATATCACCCTAGAGTTCGGTTGGGTACAACCTCCCCTGGAGGCGGGGGAGCATGCTACTTAAGAAGGACTCACACAACCATGCATGTTCAGGAAAACTAAATAGAGTAGATCGAGGAAGTTACCCGTAGGTCCTACGGTTGAAGCAGATCCCGCAGGGTCCAAACCCCCAGCAACCGTCCTTCCTTCTTAGCCTGAAAGACAGGAAGAAACAAGCATGAAGAACTGGTTGTACAGCATATATCTACTCTAAATGTTAGTGAAATTCATATAAAACATCAAATAAATCATAATGAATTCTTAAATAACAATTTTCTCATATATGTAAGCAGACACTAACACGTATATTTCGGGAACAAGATGGTACTTCTGTATTATAAATAGCATGTACAAAAGTAACGAGTGGAGAGATCACCTGAATCCTTCCACGATCTTCGAGCAGACCGTCGTCCGGATCCATCCCGCCCTTGCCTCGCTAAGACTCCTTCCAAACTGGTGCATACGAGATGACATATAGGGAGATGAACATCTCAAGGAAACAAGGGTTTCCTACAATGAACTGGGAAAGTGCAGGAGGCACGGGGAATCAGACTTGGATAGGGAATACCAACAGAGTATAATATCAATAATTCTCTCTCTCCCATAGGCCATACACATGAGGGCTTTTTATAGTCCCTCCAAGTAGTTTCAGCAGTTGGAAACAGTTGGCCACGGGCTGGGGTGGTTGAACTACCTAAGTAACCATCGACCCAGGAAGCTAAAAAATAGGGAATTTGTTGTGATTACGGGCACACATATCTCCACAATGGTATGATATTATCCACTTTGGGCCTAAGCCCTCATGGCTTTGCTTATGGGCTTTACCCCAAAAGGCCTCATACCAATGGAGATATTTGTCCATCCTTATATACCCATGATCCTCCCCACTTCTAGTCAATGTGGGACTTTGGTTGTATACCCAACAATCCTCCCCTCGAACAAAGGACCATCAAGCCTCCCCTCAAAACGATTATCCATCCATCCACTCTCTACCAACCAGGATTCTCCGCTCCAATGCGTTGGAAGCACACGCCTTACATGGAGCACCACCTGCCTCGAGAGCTTGCTCTATCCCAGGTCAACTCCTCTTCACCGTGTTGGGACCAAGACACGTCCATGAAGAATCCGGAGCATACCGCCTGTCTAACCGAGCTCATCCATGGATCCCATCGTGATATTACAGGGGCCCACCACCTTCGTTCGGCATTCGAGGATTCATCCACTTCGCTAACTTCGGGGCATGGCTCTGATACCACTTGTAAGGATTCTGGACACCACATATCTCCACAATGGTATGATATTGTCCACTTTGGGCCTAAGCCCTCATGGCTTTGCTTATGGACTTTACCCCAAAAGGCCTCATACCAATGGAGATATTTGTCTATCCTTATATACCCATGATCCTCCCCACTTTTAGTCAATGTGGGACTTTGAGTGAAGTATACCTTGAAATTTTATATATTTTTTCATAATTTTAATGGCATACACAGAAAAGTGCGGCTGGACTCGCGTATACACGCGGAAAAGTATGGGCATAGTCGCGTATGGGGATTTTTACATTGTTTTTAAGTGAATTTGTCCAAGTCTGTAGGAATGGGTTCCGAAAACCATCAAAGCAATCATGAATCATGTGAAGGTGATAAATGATGCTATAACAAACCCAAATTTTGAAAGGCTTTAAATATAGAAGAGAATAATGACACAATCAATCTTAACGATGACCAGCCAGAGCTTATTTTTGGTCCAAAGATTGAAGTTAAGTATCAAGAGGGACCTGTTCCTCCCTTTTATGCAAGTTTAAACGTTCATGACAAGATTTTGCACAACGCTATGCATGATTCTGGGGCCTCTCACAATTTAATGCCCAAAGCTGTAATGGAGAGCCTAGGACTAGAAATCACTAGAACTTATAAAGACCTTTACTTCTTTGACTCGAGCAGAGTAAAATGTTTAGGATTAATTAAAGACCTCTGCGTTAACTTAGCACAAATTCCAACCAAATGCTTGGTTATGGATATTGTTGTGGCTGATGTGCCCCCAAAGTATGGAATGCTACTATCTAGGTCTTGGGGGGCTAAGTTACAAGGAACTATGCAGATGGACATGACCTATGCGACCATCCCTATTTTCAATCAGACGAGAAGACTTTACAGGGAGTCCCATATGCAATATATGGTTACAAGCCAAGACAGACCTCAAAAATATCCTCTGTATTCTGTAAATACAAGCCTCGATTCTTTTATCATGTTTAATGATGAAACATTAAGTGAACAAGTCACTTTAACAGAATTAATGGCCGATAGAGAGGAGGAGGTGAACACCACAGAAGGGTCAAAGCAGTTTGTTGCATTTCAAAACTTTAGCAAACCAAACACAAGTCTTGAACTACAAGTCATGTGTCCTTTTCTTTTAAACCTTGATAGTCAAGAAAGTAACCCTCAACGCAGTGAAAAACCTGAGGATTTGAAATGGATTCAACTTAGTGCTGATACTCATGAACAATCAGAAAGCAGGTTAGTTGAAGAGGACAGTTCCCAAGATAAACCCGAATCTAGTCCTCTATGGAGTATGAACATTGATGGGTCATGCACTAGAACTAATGCTAGTGCAGGTTTCCTGATATGCAACACTGAGAACAACCACACGGAAAGCATTTCCTGTAGATTAAACGTCCAGTGTTCGAATAACATAGTAGAATATGAATCCTTGCTTTTAGGGTTATGTTTATTGAATAAGTTAGGAGCTAAAAGAATTAAGGCATATGGGGATTTTGAGTTAATCATTAGTCAAGTCAATAGGGAATATAACGCAAATCACCCAAGACTTAGGGCCTATCGAAACGATGTTGTGGATATTTTAAAAAATTTTGAGGAGTACCAGGTAATTTTTGTCCCAAGAAAAAGAAATATCGTGGCCCACAGCTTAGCCTTTGTAGCTAGAACATGCTTAACGCCATATGAAACCAAAGAATGCACAACTCATATAAAATTCAGACCAGCCGTTCCTGATAACGAAAAATATTGGCAAGTGTTCGACGGAGACAAAAAAATAGAAGACTTCATGCAATTCAGAAATGAATTCGAACTACACAGTTCGGACTCAGATTATGAAACAGACTGCAACAGTGAAGAAAATTTTCTTGATGAAGAAGAACAGTCTCCTGAAGTTGCTAATGTTAATCTTTTGTCTAGAAAATTTGAAAACACCACAGAAATGATTGCAACATTAGAAACAGAGGAGTTAGAGACCCTGCAGTCCAAAGATCAGAGTTTGACTAAGGGTCTGGCCCCTTTAGAAGAGTTGTTCGATTTTAACAATGTGGCCAAGAAGCCAAAACTGGAGCCTGTAGAGACTAAAGTTGAAGAGTGCAACATAGGAAGTGAACTAAAACCTATGATGATAAAATTGTCTAAGACTTTACCAGCTCACATTAAACTCAAATACATAGAGCTGTTTAAATAATTTTCTAATGTTTTTGCGTGGAGTTACAAAGATCTTAAATCCTATGACACTAAAATAATACAACACAAAATCCCTCTCAAGGAAGACCAAAAGCCGTTCAAACAGAAGTTGCGCAGAATAAACCATGTTCAGCTGCCATTGGTTTAGAAGGAAATCAAGAAAATGTATGAAGCTGGTATTATTGTCCCTATTAGATATTCTGAGTGGGTATCTAATCTGGTGTTAGTTAGGAAGAAAACAGGAGAGATCAGGCTTTGTATAGACTTTAGAGACTTAAACAAAGCTTCATTGAAAGACAACTACCCTTTACCTAAGATGGATCATATTTTACAAAGCGTAGTTGGGTCGAAAAGAATTTCTTTACTGGATGGCTATTCATGGTACAATCAGATTTTAGTTCACCTTGATGATCAATTAAAGACAGCCTTTACTGCACCTTAGTGCACTTTCATGTATGTGAAAATTCCCTTTGGTCTAATGAATGCTGGTGCAACATTCCAAAGAGCCATGGACATAGCATTCTCGGAAGAACTGGGCTACTTCATCATTATATACCTTGATGATGTTACTGTTTTTTCAAAGACAGATGAAGAGCACTTAGAAAATTTAAGAAATTTTTTTGAGAGATGCAGAAAGTTTGGGATATCTTTGAACCCTAAGAAAACACTTTTCAGTCTCCAAGAAGGAAAAATTCTTGGAAACATTATTTCAGAAGAGGGTATTAAGATAGATCCAAAGAGGATTGAGGCCATATTGCAAATCTCTCATCCTCAAAACATCAAAGAGTTGCAATCTTTCATTGGAAAGATTAACTTTTTGAGAATGTTCATACCCAACTTGGTTTAGGTCCTTAGAAATATTACAAACATGCTGAAGAAGGAGCAAGGGGTAAAATGGACCTTGGAAGCGAAGAAGTCCTTTGAGCTAGTGAAACAAGCGTTAACCAAAACACTAGTTCTAATAAGTCCTGATTTTTCGAAAGATTTTTATATTTTTTCATTTGCATCAGAACATACAATAGTTGTTGTCATTTTACAAAAAAATCCACAAGGACAAGAGCAGCGTATTGCATTCTTTAGCAAGGCTTTGAGGGATGCTCCTTTGAAGTATAACATTATGGAAAAGCAAGCTTTTTCTTTGGTTAAAGTTTTAAAAGACTTCAGAGTATACATCTTGCACTCGCACATCATTGCCTTTGTCCCAAATTCAGTTGTGAAAGACATTATAACACAAGACCCAGATGGTAAGAGAGGTAAGTGGATTACTGTTATTCTTGAATATGATTTAGAGATAAAGCCCACTAAACTCATCAAAGGCCAAGGTCTAGCTAGATTGATGGTTGAATCCAATTTTGAAGTTCTTGATATTAATATTATTAATGCTTTGGATGAACAAGAGGAAATCTCAACTCCCATTGTTGAAGACCATTTTATGAATTCCTCTTGGTATGCTAATATTCTTTATGTTTTGCTTAATCTAAACACACCTCCTAGTTTGACAAAAACGAAGGCAAGGTTTTTGAAATTAAAAGCTGTAAACTATTGCATTATAGATAGATGTATTTATTGGAAAAATGCAAGTGGTATATTGCTTAAATGTTTGCCTGAGTCTGATGCAGAGAAGGTTAAGCACGAGTTCCATGAAGGAGAGTGTGGAGGCCATTTATACTGGAAGAAAACAACCAACAAAATATTGAGGGCTGGTTACTATTGGCCTACTCTCTTTCTTGATGTACATAAGATGATAATTGCTGTCATAAATGTCCACTTTTTGAAGGAAAAAGGAAGTTGCTACCCTTTCCTCTACATCCAATCACTGTTGAAGCCCCTTTTCAACAGTGGGGACTTGACTTCATAGGAGAAATCCATCCACCATCCTCTACCCAGCATAGATGGATTCTTACTGCCACAGACTACTTCACTAAATGGATAGAAGCCATCTCTTGTAGGCAAGCCAATGATCCTGCCATTATAAAATTTATGGAGACTAATATTCTCTCTATATTTGGCTATCCTACCAAGATCATCACTGATAATGCAGCAGCATTTGGATCAAAGAAGATGGTTGAATGCTGTCACAAGTATCAGATAAAATTGGGGCATTCCACAGCCTATTACCCTCAAGGTAATGGACTTGTAGAATCTTCAAATAGGAGTTTAGTGAACATAATCAAGAAGTTGTTGGAGGACAACAAAAATTATTGGCACACAAAGCTTGTGCATGCACTTTGGGCTGACAGATTAACATTGAAGAAATCTATTGGCATGTCACCCTACCAGCTTGTGTATGGCACTGATGCAATCTTTCCAACCAGCCTTGGTGTGCCAGTTATGAAGTTAATTCAAGAGGTTCAGTTTGAAGACAATGACATGATCAGAAGGATAAATCAGATTATCCACCTTCAACAAACCAGAGAGGAGGTTTATAACGAAGCATTACAGAAGCAGGATATCATTAAAAATCTTTTTGACCGAAGAACAAAGGCCAGCAATTTCAATGTTGGGGACAAAGTTTTAAAGTGGGACTGAAGGAGGGAAGACAAGGGAAAGCATGGCAAATTTTACAACTTATGGCTTGGCCCTTACTTCATTTATTCAACTACTGGTAATAATGCCTTTTTCTTACAAGAGTTGAATGGAGCAGAATTGTTTGGGGGTCCTCTCAATGGCAGGATGCTTAAAAATTACTTCTTTTGATCCATGTCATGTTATGAAAGCATTTTTATCTTTTTTTCTCATTATAAATATTTTATCCACCATTTCATTCAAAGTTAGAAAAAACAAAATACAAAAACAGTAAAAGAAAGAAAAGAGGGCAGATTTTAAAAACAATAAAGGTACAGCCCCATACCAAAAAAAAGAGAAACAAATCTGAAAGTGTGCAAGCTTAAATGCCACTCCTAAAAAACACACTTCTAGTTAGTCAAACAACCTAATATTTACTAATTAGTTTTAAATTTACTGCTGATAGGATAGTGAATTCGATTTGCCAAACTTTTTAATCTTGGCTTCTCAGTAGGTAGATTAGGCTAGAAATTAAAGGTTCAAACATGCTCAAAATCTGAACCTAAGTGTCCAAAAAGAGATGACTCAAATCTGTTTATTTCTTGAGTCAAGAACAGAGGTAAAAAATGGTTCTAATCAGCTCAAAATCTGAACCAGATTTGAAGGAAAGAACAGCTCAAAAAAAGAGGCAAAACAGAGCTGTAAAAAGATGAAGGAAGTGCTTTGAAGTTTTAGATCTTAAGCCTTCCATTTTTGTTTTAATTTTATACAAAATAATATCTATGTGCAGCTTGTTTTTTATGCCATAGATCAGCATCAAGTTAGACTGTTCAATCCTAACTTGTATGCTTTTTAATTTCTGTTGTAGAATTTAGAGAATAAAAATCTGTTAGACTGTTTAATCCTAACAGATTGGTATATTAGGTAGAGAAGCATATGAACTCAACTGTTTAATCTGAGTTCATGGAGAAATAAGGAGTAGAATTGGATTAGTTTTATGCTTTCAAAAGAATAAAATGTTGTAAAAGAGTTTTGCAATCCAAGTGCACTCTAAAGAAGAAAAAATGTTAGATCAGTAGGATTGGGTAGGTAGAAAGTTTGTATTGATGAAGTTCCATTGTTTTCCATGGTTGCTAACATGTTTTTAGAACAAAGAAGATCAACCAAGTAAAGAAAGGCAGCCCAATGGATAAGGTGTTGATCAGCCTCCCAGAGAATGCAAGTCTGAAGTTCTTGATGCCTTCAAGAAGGCACCATCCCCAAGTGGAGCCACTGTTAGCCACCTATAAAATTGGTTATATCAAAAGGTGGCTAAAACATTTTTGGAGCCTTCAAGAAACATGTTTTATTGTTAAAAGTGTTATCTCTTGAAGACTCATGGAGACATCATGCCCTTGGTTTAATCTTCACTACTGTTTCAATTTCAAACTCATAAATTTTGTTGATTTCATAGAGAAAATACTGCTGCAAAATCCATTTTTCCCTTCCCTCCACCTCAAAACTAACCTTCATGTTGCCTCCAATTTTCCTCATAAACTTCCTCTATTTTCCCTTTTTTCCTTTTCCCCCTTCATAAAATCCACATTACAGAGTTTAAAACTCCTTTTTAAACTCTTCTAAAACCCCCAAACCCATCAGAAAACTCTGAAAAAATCATAAAAATACACTTTTTTGTACTAAGGGTTTAAGCCCCTTTTGGCTAAATCCTAAAGCACTTCCCCACATGTGCCCTAGTGCTGGAACCAAGCGCTAGGCCCTTTTGGTGCTTATCGCATCGGAAAAATCGAAGTATGTAAGTCTGTTGGCCATTTTAAAACCTCTGATGTGATTAAGCCCTTTGTACATAACCCTCAATCTTATTATCACCTCATATAACCCATAACCCGCATTCGGCGCTAAAACATTGTATAAACACATTCTCGATTGCCTTTTTCCTTTGTAAATTTGATAAACCCACTCTTTCCTAAGTTTTGGTCTAAAACCCACCGAAGCAATGCTTTTTAATGTAAATGGGTAGATTGAAAAGCCCCGCATCAAAATTTCGATGCGATTGAGCCCCATTATATAAACCCCACTCTCCGCTTTACTCCATATAACTTACGCCCGGGACCAAGAGTCAAAGTCCCGAAGTGATAATCACATCGGAGAATTAAATGGGTAGATTGAAAAGCCCACAGGCCTGATCCGAAGTTTACATATAAGGTCTGGGCCTATCACATTTCATACAGACCAATGGCCCCGCAGACGGGCGCCTAACCACTTCATATATATAAACCCGCCCCAAGCCCCGAAATCTTTATTTTTATTAAATTTTTGGTTTTCATGTGTTATAAATTGTTTTCCACTGGTACGTGATATAAAACAATACCCACCATTGATCTTGAGCCGATCAAACGGCCTGCGCAGGATTGCATCACAAGTTTTTTGTCAACCGCATTTGTTCCCCCTTCCGATTGGAATTCCCTGATGGATCCTCCACCGTTGGATTTATTCGCCATATTTCTGATCCGATGACCCTCATTTTCTCTAATCGCAAACTTTTCCTCCGCCTTCAAACCCCTTCGATTCACTCCCCACTGTCGATCTGATCTGCAGATCGACGGTCAGCGCTCAATCGCATCAGCGCCATACAAGTTCTTCCCCCCGCCGATCGAATGCCTTCGATTGCATATGGACCATCCACGTGTCCAGATTGGATGGTCCAGATCGCATCTCCCGAATTTGGTTTAAAAACATGCAACCCTGCTCATAATGTTTCTCGACCAATCGCAGCTGTTGATCTCTGCGGATGAACGACCCTCATCAACCCATTCTCCGCCATTGTATTATTTCATTCGATCCTCAGATGCAATCTCCGTCGTTGATTCTCACATCCAATGGCTCATATTAAACCCGACAGGTCTGCCTCCTGTGGGCCCTGCCTTCTTCAAAATTTTATCTCAGTCATCCATCTTAGATATAATGGCTTAGATTGAAACCGCCCTCTCCGTTATCTACCCGCGCATCTATCCCATATCGCGCTCGTTTCCCCACTGTTAGATCTGAGGCCCTAGACCTAATGGCCAACTTTCTAGATTGCATGGATTCAAGCGCGAAGGATAATTTCCTGAGGGCCACGCAATATAAGCTGTTTTTCAAGGACACGTGTCGGGCGAGAACGCATATCACGTTAAAAAAGGCAAAACCGCCTCCCTGCCTTTTCACCACGCGAAAACCATGGTTTTACATCCCGAAACCAATTTCTGTCATCTCTATTGTGATTCATCACGTGCCTCCTCAGCCGTTGATCCTTATGAGCCGATCTCATCTGAAGGCTCATATTCCTCCTAAAATCATTTGATTTTTAATTCATGTTTTCCTTCGCCAAAGGTTTCTAACCTATTTCCTTCGAATTTTCTCCCATTTCTTTATTGAGCGACCTTTCTCCATTATATGTCCCAGATCGCTCCCAACCATCGATCTTTGCAGATCAACGGATCTGACTTATTTCTTCCCACCACTCTCCTTTTGACCACTTTGTGTAGATCTCCACCGTTGGATGTTGTCATCCAACGGTCGCGCTCTTCCCCACAACCTCTGAAGCTATTTTCCCAAAAACGCAGGATTTCATAACATTTGTTTTTATTTTTCAGGATCAAATGATTTTCCATTACATCAAAGGAAAGTCAAAGGCTGGGGATGACGATCCCTTATGCCTTTATACATATAGGAATATCATTCCCCAGGGTTCAAATTCATGTTTCATCGATGCTTCATGGGCACTGATGCCGTATGAGCCCTGTAAAATCCTGCACATCAACAAGACACAGAGAATTAGATAAAACAAAGAGTATCAGTGTTGAAGATCCAAACACAGCAGAGATTGAAGAATTGAACATTTATTACGTAGTTTAATGGATTATGGCTAAGACCAAAATCAAAAGCCTAATCCATTAAATTAAACACAATTAAAGGGAAATCAAAAGATCATCATATAGAAAGGCCTCCACCGCCACAACAGAGGCCAATTGATTCTTCCCAGCTACCCCAGTGCCACCTATAGCCTCAAGCATTCAACAGAGGCCAAATTATGATTAGAAAAGAAGATATTTGTCTCAGCGCAGCCGAATAGTTAATTCTGCCAAAGGAAACTAATGCAAAAAATATCAATAGAGTTATTACATCCTAAAACAGAGCCTTAAACTCAACAAAAGCCCCCCCCCGAGCTTAAATCTTAAACGTAAACCATTAATACAAAAAAACACCTGTAAACTTCTCCATCGAGCCCCTCAAAGGCTGAGAAGAATTAATCTGTATTAATTGAACCCAGGAGATCTTTTATCAGATCCCACCTCCTTATTCTTTCTATAAATACTCCTGTAGAAGATGAGAAAATGTTGGTTGCAGAACTTTGAAATATACTTGAACTCAAAACTTCTGATTGTAAATAGTGTTCAAAGGCTCTTGAAGCTCTGCTTGTGATAGAATATTTAGGCTGAGTAGTGAAGATGATTGTTGAACTGAAACACTAGACTTGAAGCTGTAACTGGTTTGAAGCATCAATACAAGTTGATTTATGGGATCCTGGTCTATGTCAATGGTGATGTTTTTCTTATTGTAAATCATTATTTTATTTTATTTTTCACTTTGTCCATTTTATCTTATAAAGAACAGAAAGCATAGAGTTAGGATTTACTGTATATCAGTACCCTTCTCTGACTGATAATCTTTATATATATGTTTTATTCCAAATTGTGTTGTTTAGGAATGATTTAATTCAGTTTAAGCAGTTAGGAATGCCGACATTCCCTCGTCCTGCTCTCTAGGCTAATTGTTATTCTTGAAAGTTATTTTCAATTTATGTCAAGTGGAGATGAACTAGGGAAGTCTATGGTTAGCCCTGTCCTCTAGTCTCTTCTCCAAAGGCTGTCTGAAAGTTTCCCTAAGAGTGTGTTGAAAGCTGGCTAGTTTCAAAGTACTTACCAGATCTTCGACCATTCTTTGTTATCATTTGTGTTTCCCTTGTGTTTTAAATGTTTTTCTATTGAAAGTGTATCAAAAGCTAGCTAGTTTCGAAGTACTTACCAGATCTTGGATTGCTTTTATGTCTTTCTTAAGTGTATGTCAAAATATGGCTAGTTTCAAAGTACTTATCAGATCTTGGGCTGCTCTTTGTTCTTCATTTGTTTAAATTCCCCTTCTTTTTGTATCATTTCATTCCATAAAATCAACTTTAAAGAGATCCTTAGACATAGATGACTTGCCCCATGGACCACTCTTGAACCTAGTGGTTTCAATTAAATCCTATTATGACTCCATTGCCCAATGGACTAAAACCAACATTACATCCATCTTTTTAGCCAAAGCTTGTTCTATTTGCTTGCAAATTCACACCTTTGGAACTCTTTCCATTTAGGACTTTCCACTCAAATAATAATCATGCTCAACCATCCAAAACAAACAACAACCCTCGGACTTCATAACTAGCCTAATATCATTACCCAAAACCTTAAAGATAAATCCATCTTTGCACTTATTGGAGAGATCCCTCTCCGGATTCAGGAGGGCAAGATCCTAGAATCCCAAAGTGGTTGAAATAGTGTTTCTCCCTGCAGTTGGAATTTGCCAATATTGCTAATTATAGGGAGCTAACACACAAATTTTTTTTAAATTTCTGTAAATTTTAGTCTATGTGCAGCTTGTTTTTATGCCATAGTCCTATAGAAAATCAGACATCTTAATCCTGGTTTGGTTGTGTTTTAAATTTTCTGTTTTAGAATATAGAGAATAAAATATGTCAGACAGCTTAATCCTGACAGATAGTAGTTAGGTAGAGAAGCTAATGAGTTCAACTGTTTATTCTGAACTCGTGGAAGAAATAAAGGTATATTTATATTATTTTTCTATTTTCAATAAAAGAATAAAATGTTGATGTCAAAAGGTTTGCAATTCCAAGCGCACCTTATGAAGAAAAAAATGTTAGGAAAGTAGGCTATGTAGGTAGTTGTTTGGGGAAAAGAAGTTTGTTTGTTGATATAAGATATTGATCATCTTTTTAAGCAGCATGATCAAGGAAGAAAAGGTTGTCAAGGATAAGGCACAGGTCTACATTCCAGATCAATTTCTGAAGTTCTTGACACCTCCAAGGAGCTGCCATCCCCACGTGGAGCCACTGTTAGCCATCAGTAAATTTTGTCACAGCAAATGATGGCTAAAATAGGTCTTGAGCCTTCAAGAGATTATTTTCATAGAAAATTACTCATTCTTGAAGACTTCTGGTGTTTTCTAACTTAAGAGTAATCTTCACTGCTATTTCCTTCAAAAAATCCTCAAGAAGACCTGCTGTATAAAGGAGACTATTTTCATCCATTTTATCCATCTTTTCACCTTCATAATTTCCTCCAAAATTCCCCCATATCATTCATTCTTCCCCTTTACATATCCTTCATTTTCCTCTGTAAAATATCTCCTTTCCTCTCATTTATCCTCCATTCCCTTTGAGAAAACCCATTTTTTCCTTTCCATTTACCCTTCATTTCCCTAAAAATCCTTCTAAAAACCCTTTTTAAACCATGAAAACACCTTTTTTGGTTTAAAAAATCCGTATTTTACCTATTAGAACACTAAAAAAACCCAAAAAACCCACTTAAGCCTTGTTCTGCCCTTTATATTAAAAACCAGGCTTTTTAGCCCCTTTTGGCTAAGCCCCTTTCCTTATTTTCCATAAAACCAAGGTGCTATAAACAAGCGCAGGCCTCGAGCCCCAGTTTTCCTGGCTCTCTGTCCTCTACTCCTCCATAGAACCGCACCTCTCCTTTTCCTTCTAGCCCCCTTCCCTTAACTTTTATTTTAGCCCCGCGCCCCTTGCAAAATGCATTTTTCTTTGTATTTCCCCTGCCATACTTGTCAAACCCCGCATCAATCCCAGCCATACATCTGTCCAATCCGATGGCGCTGAATCACCTCCTTCACCCCTCCTCCTAACCCTTTTTCCCCTTCCTCTTCATACTCCGCTCACGATCCTTTTCTCCCATAAAACCTTCCCCTTTCCCTTAGCCGCATTCCTTCATTCTTTTTTCTTCTGCGCTATTTATTCCCCTTAATCAATCTTGACCGTCGATCTCATCGATCTGATGGTCATCGCACTTCCCCTCTCATCCTCCAAGCACCCAACCATCCTTCCTCATTCATCCACGCAAACAAATCTCAACCATCGATCTACGTGATCCGACGGCCCTCATTTAATCCCGCTTCTCTGTCCATCTCCAAACCTTTTCGCTCCATAACGTTTCTCTGACATTCTCAACCATCGATTGACATGATCCAATGGCCCACATTAAACCTGCCGATAAACCCCGCCAAACACATAAACCCACTATGCGACAAAATAGGTGATGTCACCTATCGGCCCCACCTTCCACAATGAAAAACATCTCCCAACCGCCGCTCAACACCTTTCCTCCACTGCCCTATCCACCGATCAATTTCACGTTTTCACACTCCCTCTCCGCTGTCAATCTGCATCCCTGTAGATCGGATGGCTAACGCACTCCGACCACCAAAATCTCCCCGACGTGCAGCTTGGACGCGAAATCGGCGGTATTGGGAGGACATGTGTCACCGGACAGACGATATCGCGTTCGTTCAGGCATAAACCACTTACCGCCTGAATGCTGCGTGAAAACCGCTAATGGTTTTCGCAAAACCACTTTTCCATTTCACCCCAAAATACAATTTTTAACCCGTTTTCTTCATATTTTTGCCTCCCTCCATGCATTCCTCCATTCGCCTCACTGCTCCTTCTGCCTCCTTTAAGCCTCTGCTAGCAGTTTAGCCCCAAATTCGCAGGTTTTACATAACAATTGTGTGTTTGGTTGCAAGTTTTTAAAGGCATATTATTCATAAAAATTGTCCCACAGCCAAGGGAACAGTGGTACAGGGCCGAGGATCATGATCCTCAAAGCCTAATCAAATGCAGAAAAGAAGCTTTCGGGGTGTAAAATCTGGGTTTTAATCAATGTTTTATGGGCATTGGTCATATAATCAAACCCTCCCGCACCGAAGAAAAACACCTGTACACTGAAAAGAAAACAGAAGCAGATAAAGTGAAGACAGAGCTTAAAAGGTTAAAGGATGAAGATTAAAGTCAAAAGACCGAAGATTAGAAGACTTAATCCTACAATTTAAAGGATAAAGACATAGTGAATAAAGCAGAAAGATGATTAAAAGCTAAAACAGTCAGCAAAGAACAAAAAGCCTCAAAGATGAAAAGAAGCCCTTAAAGCATAATCAGAGGTCTAATTCAGTGTTTAAAGCCACAAAGCAGAAATATCAGTCAAGAAAACCTCAAAATTCCACATCAGTGAGGCAATTAATCCTCAAAAATGGCACCTACAAGTTCATTTTCCTCAAAAGAATACAAATTGAATGCACAGTCAGAGATATTTGCCAAAGACAGCTCAAAAAGTAATTACAATCCTACCAAAAGCCTCAAAAGTCAACAAAAGTGACTGAAGTTAATGAAATTTAATGTAAAATTGATTAAAACTGAGTTAAACATCTGAAATCTTCTCCATAAGGCCTCCCAAAGGTCGATAAACATTTACTCTGTATTAATTGAACAATTAGACCTTCCTTTCACTCCACCTCCTCAATTTACCTATAAATATCATATGAGGAATTCATTGTGATTGTTGGTTGAATACTCATTGAATGTAAATAACTATTGAGGCTGCTAAAACTCTGTTAGTATTTGAAGAAAGATAGGCTGAGATGAGAAGTTTGAAGCTGTAAAGACCTACTAGACTTGAAGATTGTAACTGGTTTGAACATCAAATACACAAGCTGATTTATGGGATCCTGGTCTATGTCAATGGTGATGTTTTTCTTACTGTAATTGTTATTTTTCTCATGTTTTACATACTGTCCATTTTCTCTGATAAAGAACAACAAATATAGTTTAGGATTTACTATAAAGTACCCTATTCCTCACTGATAAATCTTTATCTCAATGTTTTCTTCGAAATTGTGTTTCAATAGTAATTCAATAGAGTATTTCAATAGTAATTCAATAGAGTATAACCAGTGAAGTGTTGGTGAGCCCATGTTTACTGAGTACAAATTGAGATTTTGTCTTTGGAAGTTCTTGAAAATTCTGCTAATTAAAGTTGACCTAGAGAAGTTTATGGTTAGCCCTATCCTTTAGTTTATCTCCAACAGTTGCTTTGAAAAGATCCCTTTGAGAGTATGTCAAAAGCAGGATAGGTTCAAATTCCTTACCTGATCTTAGGCTACTTTTTTTTTATCTTAACTATTTTCTTTTGAGAATATGCTGAAATCGGGCTAGGTTGAAAGTCCTTACTTGATCTTAGGCTATTATTTGTTTATCTTGAATGTTTTCCTTAAGAGTATGCTGAAAGCAGGCTAGGTTGAAAGTCCTTACTTGATCTTAAGCTGCCCTTTGTTTTCTTCTATGTTTGCTTCTTTCACCACACTTTTTAATGTTCCATGCCACAAAATCAACTTAAAGAGATCTTTTGACATAGACGACTTGCTCCATGGACCATTCTTGAAATTGTTGTGCAATTAAATCCTTTTGTGACTCCATAGCCCAATAGATTGATACTGTTTCTTACCTATCCTATCAGCTGAACCATTTTCTCAACCTACTCAGAACTTTACCCTTCAAAATACTTCCTTCATTTTAATGATATCCATCCCAACCAAAAACAAACAAAACCCTTGTACTTCATAACTAGCCTAATATCATATCATAAGCCTTAAAGAAATATCTTTGAAAACACTCATATAGAGAGATCCCTCTCTGAATCTAGGAGGGCTAGATCCTAGGATTCCAAAGTGGTTTTGATGTAGGCTCTGCAGCATTTGTTCTTGGAAATATTACAAACTACAGAGGCCTAATAGGTTCCACCTGCAATACAAACCAGTCAATCACATGATTAACATCTTTAACATACTTCTTAAGCAATGATATATGAAAAAAATCATGGAATTCCACTATGGAAGGAAGTGCAATTCAATAGGCCATGGGTTTGATCCTCTGAATGATACTGAAGGGTCCATAAAACCATGGTGCATCTTGGCACATGATCCAATCTGCAAGGAGCTCTTCTTGGGCTTGATGCGCAAGTACACCTGTTCCCCAGCCTAAAACTCCTTGAACAAATTGTTCCTTTCTGTGTAACTCTTCTTCCTATCACACTCTGCTTTCAAGTTATTCTTGATCACCTACATTTCCTGTTCAATTTCTATGAACATATTTGGTCTAATCAATACCCTATTAACTAGATTACTCCAATTGATAGGAATGTTGCAACTCCTCCCATACATAGCCTCGAATGAACTCATCTTCAAGGACTCCGGATACCCATTGTTGTAGGCAAACTCTACTAGTGGAAGATACTCTTCCCACTTACATTTTTGATGCATCACATACATCCTCAACATATCCTCCAATATCTTGTTGACCCTCTCATTCTGTCCATCTGTATGCAGATAATAAGTTGTGTTGAAGGCCAACTCGATGTCCAAACATGCCTTCTAAAACTTGGAAGTGAACTTTCCATCCCTCTCTAACACAATATTCTTTGGAACACCATGCAATATGACTATGTCTCTAATGAACACATGTGCTACATTGCTAGCTGAGTATCTAGTCTTTACTAGAATGAAATGTGCAACCTTTGTCAACCTATCCACAAAAACCATAATGGAATCATGTTTTCTATTTTTCCTAGGAAAAGCTGTGATGAAATCCATGGGAATGACCTCCCATTTCCACTCTGGAATCACAATCGGCTTTAATAGTCCACCTAGATGTTTACATTCTGCCTTAACCATCTGAAAATCTAATCATCTAGCTACAAACTCTGCCACATCCTTCTTTATATTAAGCAAATAATAGAATCTCTTCAGTACAGTCAATGGCTTCTGGTAGTCTGGGTGAACCAAATATGGTTTCGCATGAAACTACCTCAATATCACCTTCTTGAGCTCACTCCTATATGGAACTTATATCCTATCACTAAACCTGACCAAGCCATCTCTTGTGAGATGATAGTCCAAATCCTATACATGTGTACATGGACCTATACATGTACCACCACCTGTTCCTGTACCACCACTCGTAAATGTGCCCGTGCATGTACTAACACTTGAACCTATATCTGTGCCACTATCTGTACATGTACTCAGTTGAAACCTATGGAAAATATCCATATACCTATGATCATGTTGACCTTCTTGCAAGATTCTATCCTGTAAGTCTATCCCATAGGAGCTCATAGTTGCTATATGGTTTACCTGTACCCACCTACTAAGTGCATCTGTGACCATGTTCTTCTTTCCCTTGATGTACTTGATCTTGAAGTCAAACTCACTGATCATGGTCAACCATCTGGCTTGTCTGGAATTCAGCTTTGGCTGGTCAAACATGTAACTCAACCCAATGTGATCAGTCATTAGTACAAACCTCCTGCCCAGAACATAGTGCCTCCACATCTTCAATGCATGTATGATCGTTGCTAGCTCAAGATCATGTGTCTGGTACTTCTTGTTGGGGTTCCCATGTTTTGGCAAGTTTGGCAATACCAAAAGATGAGACAATATCAGAACCACTTTCAGACCTCAGGATCTAGCCCTCCTGGGTCTAGAGAGGGATCTCTCTATGTAGGCTAAGGTTTTATGTCTTTGAAGCTCGAAAGTTAAGATATTAGGCTAGTTATAGGCACGAGTTTGTTTGTTTGATTTTTTTTTGGTTGTTGGGAATCTGGAAAGAAGGGTTAAATACAAGACATGGATGAGCAAAGAGGATTTTAGGCAAAGGAGAGATAATTTAGAGAACACTCGAGACTTATTGGGAAATGGAGTCAAGAAAGGGTTTACTTGCTATTCAATATGCAGGCTTTCAGTTGGGCTAGTCATCTAAAGCATTGGATCTTAAAGATGATAGTGAGGCGTGAAATGGCGAGAGAGAATGTGAAAGCAAGGAAACATCCAAGGTGACCCTTCAGGAATTAGATCTAGGGACAGGACATGCCATTGGACAACCTGCGATCCGAAACCTAAAAGGTTAACTCTTCAGACAAGGAAACATTAAAGATTTAAACACAAAGGTGAAAACCTGAGATTAGAGAGAGACTTTGAACTCTCAATGCTTTGGTATCTAGCTTAAGGGAACTTAGAAAGGTTCAATTAATTGAAAAGGATCCTAGTGAGACAGAGACAGAGTTCTAAACTCCCAGTATCCCAATTCATTCAATTAAAGCCTAACAAGAACATCTAAGAACAGATTCATTAATTCATACATCAGCTAGCAGTAAATATTAGCCACTACACTGGTTAAATTACCTTGAATCAGTGCTCAGATAACACATATAATAGAAAACATTAAAGGCAGGGAGAGCAGAAGCTTAGGGTACCATGCGAGGGTATATCCTAAACCAGATTTTTGATGCGTGCTAGAAGAAATGAAATATGATGAACTACAAAGGAAAACAAGGACAAAGATATAAAAACATCACCACTGCTTTAATTCGGGATCCAAAGAAATGTGCTTGTCATATTAAAGAGCAACACCAGTCATGTAAAACATTACCAATAGCTTGATATTTAGTCTGAAAACATATTCCTCAACCTATCTTACAACTTTACACAGAGAACTATGTCTCAAGAGAAATAGCTTACAGTGCACAGATATCCGATCAACAACCATTACAATGTTTTCTCAAGAGATTTTATATCTGAAAGAGAGGCAGAGGAGGTAGATGAAACACTAAATGAAACATTAAAACAGAGTAGGAAGAGGGGCTCGAGGCCTATTTTGTTTTAATGTCTATGCATCGACCTTCTGTACTCTTTGGGTGAAAGAGTGGTCTTCGACACGCTGAAATTCACTCCAGGTATGTCTTTGATGTACTCTCGACTGTAGTACTCTGCAGTTCTCTGGTGAATAAACAAAGGGGAAAATAAATGACTTTGAGGTCTGCCATACTGAATAAAAAATTTTCTAGTAGCCTTAGGACAACTGTCAGGGAGGAAATCTTCTCATGGACACAATGTAGATTAAAACAGTATGAGTACTGTGTCCTTTCTCGGGAGGAGAGTTCTGCTGATGTGAAACCTTCATGATATTGTTTTTTGCGCGCTAGGCCCTCTGTGTGATTCATGAGGTCTTCAATCTGGTACCTTGCCTTTAAAACACTGAATTAAGGCTTACCATCTTCAATAATGTGCATTAGAACTCCTTAACTCTGTACTGATACTCTTTGCTGCTTCATGACTGTCTCTGTCAGTGAAATGTGAGCTTTGGTGACGCCGGAGAAGTTTTGCAAAGCTGAAATCTGTCCTTTAATGAAACTTACACTCTAAGCACCTTCTCAGGCTCTTCTTTGTGATATCAGGCTCTGAACTCAGCTTTCTCTATGCACTGTGCCACTATAATAGTGACTATGAACAATGGCGGTTTCCACCGCCTGTAACCCTGCAAAAAATGCACAAACACGTTAAGAAACCCATGCATGGGGTCATATGCTACGGAGGACTGTGAAAATGGTAGCGCAGCATGGTGAAAAGGGTCAATGCGAATGGCACATGGTGGAATAATGCAAGATGATGGTGAAAAATGTAGCGAATCAGTGGGAAAATGGTCTGGTGAAATTTCGGTGGAATGTAACAAACTTTAGTGCAAACGTTAAAATTTGACCTTTGAATGAAATACAAAGGGAACAGATGAAAATGCGATGAAAACATATGAAATGGGTTGTTAGCGCTCAAATCTACCTCAGGCCGAAATGAAGTAAAACTCAAGGCTACATCAAACCACGCTCAGCCTCGTAGCTAGCCCTACGAGGACAGGAGAGGGCTCTCTCCGTCAATCTCGAGAAAATACGCAATAGGATGCGAGATGACTTACAATAAGAACTGATTTTAGGCTAGTAAAGAGATAAGAATGTTTGTTTTTTGGTTTTTTGGGTTTTCGCTGGAGTAATGGGAAAACAAGTTTTGGGTCCGGGGATAAGGTCAGACCTTTGCAGAGTTCAAGCTGGGGCGAGGTAGGTGATGATCTTGATGCTTCGAATTGGATTTTATGGATAGATTAGACCGACGAGGAGCTGAAGAGGGCAAAGAAGAACTTGGATCCTCTCCAAACAGCTGAAAACATATAGAACTAACCGAATTCAAAGGCTAAGCACTGTAAACAATGGATTCAACCTTATTTCACTCATTCAATTTAGTTCAGAAGCATAATGAAAGGATGGCATACATTAAACATGAAGAAACTTACAGTAAAAAAAGGAGAAACATCATCAAGAACAGAACACCACAAGGATCCCAAAAAGTGCCGCAAAACCCCTGATCTTTCCTTAGCCAAAATATGAAAGTATGTACAATAGTATCAAAAGTATCCCAAGAGTCCAACCTGTAGAATGCTTCAGAAATTACAATATATAGATCACTCTAACCCCTTTCCCCACCTCTAGGGGTCGAATTCCCTCTTCAGGGATCATTTTCAACCAATTCTAATCATGGAACTACAATCTAGGCAGCTAACCACTTGCCTCTAAAAGAGTGGAAACTGATCCATTACATGATTTTTTACTCATTTGAGAGTGAATCTTCTAAAAGAGATAAAAACAAGCCAAAGTTACATATCAAACATGAATTTACATCATAAAAACCCAAGAATTCTATCCATAAGCAAAACTGGTCCATAATAGGCGAAATACTGAGCTGGCAGCTGAAAATTCAGAAAAATCTCTAGGTGGGTCGCTCATGAACTGCGTGGGTCGCTCATGTTCCAGGCTGATTTTGAGGTAGCTCCCGGCATCCAAATTGAGCTCATGATAGCTCGTTGGAAAGCCCTGGATGTCTAATTTCCAACCCAAGTGGAATTTCTGAATTTGGAGTTGATTTGACCCTCCAAAACCGCATTCTCCCAGAGGTACTTCCTGCTGGTGCAAAAGGTGGCAGCAAGGTGATTTTCATGGTGTTTTTAAGCTGTTTGACCATCCAGATTTTGTTGAAATGCTAAGTTGACTTCAGAGGATGCATAATTAACCATGAAAAATCCAAAAATGTAAAAATCTCCTCCAGCAAGTGTCTCAAAAAAAAAGCGAGCGCATGAGCGCGCGACCCACGTAGCTGCAAAACCTGTTTTTTTAGACCAAAAAATTTCAAAATGACAAAATTTTCTCCGAATTTGCTCAAATTCGGAGCGAAGACCCTCCATCATGTATCTTGCTCAGTAAATGAAGCCTCGGCCAAAATCCGGAGTGGATCAGGCCTTTTCCGCCATTTTAGTGCTCTCCTGGTGCATGCAGCTCCTGTGGTGAAAACATTGTCTCGGTTGTATGTGTTGGTCTCTATCATGATCCTGTGAATGTACCTGCGCTGATGAAGAAGGCGAGACCCCTTCCACGCCATGTGGAGATAGTACTCGCGTTGCTGATGAAGTCAACGAGACCCCTTCCACGCCGGGTGGAGATAGTACTCGTCGTGATGTTGAAACAAAGCTCTGTGGCTTGAGAAATAGTCAAGGGTGACACAATGAAATCAACCCCAGCAAGACTTACCCAGCCATCCCGTAAATGTAGAACAAACAGACGGGCCAATTCACGATGAGGCCGGGTTTGTGCAACCATCTCACAAAATCTGAAACATGACAAGAATCGAAAACAATCCATAGCTAATGGACATGCCTGCAACCGAGCCAAAGAGGTAGGCTCCTCTCTGCGATGATCACCACTTCTGTTTTCTCTGCGGGAACTCCGTGGAAAATTACCTTCAGCCACCGAATCACTGCCTGACCCTGGCTCATATTCTGACTCTGTCTCTGACATATCTCTGATCAAACCTTTGGCAATGTGTATGCTGATATGAATGCAGTGAAAGCAAGATTAGGACGTATGTTTAACATTCAATCAATATCCCACCGCCAAAACACCATCAAGGAATCAAATTATGGATAAAATCTCTGCTTCAAATGCGCTGAAAGGCAGCATCTCTGTTTTGAATGCAAATGAAATTTTGACAAAATAGGAGTAGGCAACCTTCAAAAGTTTGGACACATCTAGTCAAAGGAGAGCATGGTATAATCAGTGATAGGTTTGCCTACGAGTTTATGACCATAAAGGTTTCAATAGGTCATTTGAAACAATGCTAACATTGGGCAAACAAAAACATGAGCAAATGCTAACATTGGGCAAACAAAAACATGAGCAAATGCTAACATTGGGCAATGTGACTCATTACACACATGAGAAATGTGACT
Organism: Pinus albicaulis; assembly: GCA_034641835.2. Classification (NCBI taxonomy): domain Eukaryota; kingdom Viridiplantae; phylum Streptophyta; class Pinopsida; order Pinales; family Pinaceae; genus Pinus; species Pinus albicaulis. The sequence continues at coordinate 33,341 of JAXQQM020091581.1, forward strand.
CAAAGGGTTTAATCATGGGATAACAATAACAATGGTGACAGTGGTATTATGGGTATGAGAGCAGAGTGATTTTCATGTTTTATGAAAGGCTGACCATATCACTGTTTCAAACATCAAACCCATTTTTACACCATTGATTTTCATTTTAACCCTGAAAACAATAATCTCATAACAGTGGGGTTTTAAATCCTTCATTTGCATATTAGAATCATGTATGATGACACAAATACGTTTGCAAACCCCAAGTGATTGAAGAAAACCTGCTTTGAAGGCAACAGGAGTCGATTCCGAGCCAATCTGGGCGCTCAAACACAATTCCGGAATGCTGTCTCTGCGTGGGTCGCGCAGGCTCAGTTTGGGTCGCGCAGCCCAGGTGGGTCGCGCAGGTGCAAACCCACTGTGCTAAACCAACTCTGTTTGGGTCGCGCAGCCCAGGTGGGTCGCTCGGCCTCAACTTGGGTCGCGCAGCCCTAAAACCCTGTCCACACCCTCCAAAAGTCTGAAATCGGCTTTCAATTTTGCAAATACGTTTTGGGAGCAAATGAAATCGGTTCAAATGAACTTGTTTGGCCTTTATACACTTCACAAATATCTTTACCATCATACTTTATTCCAAATCTAACTTCAAACCCACATTACAAATGTTTTTGTAATTTTCACTTTAGCTTTTTCAAATACAAACTTGCTTTGGTTTCTCTGAGGTCGATACTGATGATTTTATTGTCTTTTTGCAGGGATATGGCTGTCTTGGCTAGAGAAAAGACCAGGGGTCTGCTTTTACAATGTATTCATGGCGGAATAATTAAAATTTATTACAAAATGATAATGACAAATTTCTAGTTCCAAAACAGAGTTTTGGACTAGAAATGTATTTTTTTTTTTTTTTAAAATGCTGATGATAATAAAAATAGAAATCCAAGTACTGGACTCTCCTCACCTTGCAGGCTTTATGACTAGTGTATAAATGACTCGAAAACCCTAGACACCAAGACCTAGGACACTTATTGACAATTTAATGACCTCATACATAATGACAATGACTATAAATAATTTTTTGAGAAAATATTTTTAAAATAGCGCTGCAGGTATAACATGAGGAAACACAAAATGACACAACCCTTCGTCAGTTCATGGCATGATCCTAGTGATATGAAAAGAAGTGAAACAAGTGAGACACCTAATAATGAAAATGCAAAAGACGAAATGATCACTGACGGAGGGCAGCAAGGGCTGACTCTAACATTGGCTCCAATGGGGATGGTGGCTCCATGGAGATGCCAAGAACCGTAGAACTTGGGAGAGCAGACAGTGCCTCCATCCATTGGGCGATGGAATCATTATTTGAACGGATAACACAAAACCTTTGACACATTTATTGAATGAAAACTTGACTGAAAACTGAATGAAACTTAACTCAAACCAACTCGATGGCAAACTGAAATAACTTGAAAAAACTGACTCAACAGACCAAACACAAATGACTCATGACTGACTTAAAACAAAACTTTACGAAGCTTTTTGGAAAAAGGCAGCAGTCCATCAAGATTTGGAATCATGATGAAAACCACCTGCAATACTGATGTGATATATACAATCATGTGTAGTGGGCCTTCCAATGTAACCAATCCAGCAGATGGCTACACCCCAAATTTCTGCTCTTATTCTCCCTGAGCAGGCGGACTGATGAACCTGTAGGCAACTCAAAATAACCACTGAAACCAAATCTTATGATAATGAACCAAGAAATATTTATCCTTTCTAATGTTTGCAGAAGAATGCTGAAGGGGTCTTGAAAATCTTGAAGCACTGGCTTATCTGGAGATCCAGCTGCAAAAATACTAGTATCCACTTCATTCTGATCTGAAAGGAAAATTGATTTCTGAGGGATAGAAATGCACAAATCTGCCATCTGAGTGTTAGTTGTAGGTTCCTTGACCATGAGCAATTCTGGCATATACTCTTCAATTTCATGATCTAGGTCATTCTTAAACAAAAAACAATCTTCAAGGTTATCAAACATGACAGCCTTATCATCTTTGTGAAGGAAAAAATTATCTGTTTGCTGATCTACACTACTGATTACAAGACAATCATCTTTTTCAACAGAGGAAGAAGTTTCACCAACACTTTCCTGATTATGTGTGCACTGCAAATCTGTTGTAGCTTGGGCTGTAACAAGACCTTTCAAAAGCTGATCTATCTCATCTTCAGACAAAGGAGACAATGATTTTTGTTTTCTTTTGCTCAAACAGTGATTATCTTCATATGACAAGGCATTCAAACTATCATTCATAACTGAGTTATTGAAAGGAGATTTATCACTTACTTGCACAAAGATCTCATTCTGATTTTCATGAACTGACTGAATCACCTCTTCATGAAGGTTGTGTTCTAATGATGAGCTGACAGTATGACTGAGAACATTTGGATCCATTACTGTGTCTTCTGCATCCCAGATGATTTCAACAGCAGAGTTCTCCTTGATGGGCTTTAGCACAAGATATGCTTGGTCATCATGATCTGAATCTGAATCTGAAGTAGCTGTCTGGACATTATCACAATCTGCAATTGGAACTGGACTTACTTGCATGCTGCTGTCTTCTGTGGGCAGATCTGAAATGACATTCTCTCTTTCATCATTTTCAGCCATGTGGCCCTCTTCAACCTGCTGCAAAGTCTCCTGAGCATCTTGATGGGTATCCTTTAGGTTCTCTTCATATTGCTGAAATGGATTCTCATATAGGGCTTCCATGATCTCATCATCCATGAAATTATCATCTTCATAATATTTCTCAAGACTTTCAATAAAAGTAGAAGCATATTTGCAACAATCATGAACTAAATTTAACGATGGATAAGATACTTGATATCTTTCAATGAACAGGGCATGAAAATCCTTTAAACAATAAATACAGGCCAGCGGCAAATTTTCATACCAAGATTGGGCTTCACCTTCCAGAGTGGCCAGGAATATCTTCATCAAGCAATCTTCGGGAAAATCCACCTTCAACTTGCGAATATGCATGTGAAATCTAACCAAATGTAAAGCAGCATCTTTCTTACCATCATCGTTAAATGTAGGCAGATTCCTGGACCAATCTACCTTGGGCATCTTATTCGGAAAACCTGGAATGTGATCTCGGCTCATGGGAGCATATCTTCTCGTGATTCGGTCCATCTTGAAAATCTCACAGCTACTGATCTCCCTGTAGTGAAGTCACCATGAAGCATCGATTTCTGGATTTGTTCAACGAATGAAGTCGCCAAGTGAATGATTTCAGCCTTGCGATGTCTGACCGTTGTTCACCATCAACGACCAGATCTGAACTTGATACACGTACTGGGGCAATTTATAAGTTAAGTACTACGATTACAAGTTATACCGGAGATCGACTGAAGTAGCGTTTATCTACTTCGCTGATGCATAGCAACAGCGTTTCGAAGGCTACCTGGCGTGACTTCAGACTCCGTCTATAACAAGCAAACCATTGAGATCTTCCCCAGTATGGTCGCCACTATGTTAGCACTCAAATCTACCTCGGGCTGAAATGAAGTAAAACTCAAGGCTACATCAAACCACGCTCAGCCTCGTAGCTAGCCCTACGAGGACAGGAGAGGGCTCTCTCCGTCAATCTCGAGAAAATAAGAAATAGAATGCGAGATGACTTACAATAAGAACTGATTTTAGGCTAGTAAAGAGATAGGTATGTTTGGTTTTTGTTTTTTTGGGTTTTCGCTGGAGTAATGGGAAAACAAGTTTTGGGTCCGGGGATAAGGTCAGACCTTTGCAGAGATCAAGCTGGGGCGAGGTAGGTGATGATCTTGATGCTTAGAATTGGATTTTATGGATAGATTAGACTGACGAGGAGCTGAAGAGGGCAAAGAAGAACTTGGATCCTCTCCAAACAGCTGAAAACATATAGAACTAACTGAATTCAAAGGCTAAGCACTGTAAACAATGGATTCAACCTTATTTCACTCATTCAATTTAGTTCAGAAGCATAATGAAAGGATGGCAACATTAAACATGAAGAAACTTACAGTAAACAAAGGAAAAACATCATCAAGAACAGAACACCACAAGGATCCCAACCAGTGCCGCAAAACCCCTGATCTTTCCTTAGCCAAAATATGAAAAGTATGTACAATGATATCAAAAGTATCCCAAGAGTCCAACCTCTCCAACCTCTGAAAATGATTGAGAAATTACAATATATAGATCACTCTAACACCTTTCCCCACCTCTAGGGGTCAAATTCCCTCTTCAGGGATCAGTTTCAACCAATTCTAATCATGGAACTACAATCTAGGCAGCTAACCACTTGCCTCTAAAAGAGTGGAAACTGATCCATTACATGATTTTTTACTCATTTGAGAGTGAATCTTCTAGAAGAGATAAAAACAAGCCAAAGTTACATATCAAACATGAATTTACATCATAAAAACCCAAGAATTCTATCCATAAACAAAACTGGTCCATAATAGGCGAAATACTGAGCTGGCAGCTGAAAATTCAGAAAAATCTCTAGGTGGGTCGCTCCTGAACTGCGTGGGTCGCTCATGTTCCAGGCTGATTTTGAGGTAGCTCCCGGAATCCAAATTGAGCTCATTATAGCTCGTTGGAAAGCCCTGGATGTCTACTTTCCAACCCAAGTGGAATTTCTGAATTTGGAGTTGATTTGACCCTCCAAAACCTCATTCTCCCAGAGGTACTTCCTGCTGGTGCAAAAGGTGGCAGCAAGGTGGTTTTCATGGTGTTTTTGAGCTGTTTGACCATCCAGATTTTGTTGAAATGATAAGTTGACTTCAGAGGATGCATATTTAACCATGAAAAATCCAAAAATGTAAAAATATCCTTCAGCAAGTGTCTCAAAAAAATGCGAGCGCATGAGCGCGCGACCCACGTAGCTGCAAAACCTGTTTTTTAGACCAAAAATTTGAAAATGACAAAATTTTCTCCGAATTTGCCCAAATTCGGAGCGGAGGTCCTCCATCATGTGTCCTGCCAAGTCAATGAAGCCTCGGCCAAAATCCGGAGTGGATCAGGCCTTTTCCGCCATTTTAGTGCTCTCCTGGTGCATGCAGCTCCTGTGGTGAAAACACTGTCTCAGTTGTATGTGTTGGTCTCTATCATGATCCTGTGAATGTACCTGCGCTGATGAAGAAGGCGAGACCCCTTCCACGCCATGTGGAGATAGTGCTCGCGTTGCTGATGAAGTCAGCGGACAACTACCAGGTGGAGATAGTACTACGTGCGTGATGTTAAACAAAGCTCATTGGCTTGGCAAATAGTCGAGGTGACCTGATGAAATCAACCCCAGCCAAGTTTACCCGATCACCCCGCAAATGAAGAACAAACAAACGTGCTAATTCACGATGAGGTCGGGTTTGCACAACCATCTCACAAAATCTGAAACATGACAAGAATCGAAAACAATCCATAGCTAATGGACATGCCTGCAATCGAGCCAAAGAGGTAGGCTCCTCTCTGCGATGATCACCACTTCTGTTTTCTCTGCGGGAACTCCGTGGCACATTACCTTCAGCCACCGAATCACTGCCTGACCCTGGCTCATATTCTGACTCTGTCTTTGACATATCTCTGATCAAACCTTTGGCAATGTGTATGCTGATATGAATGCAGTGAAAGCAAGATTAGGACGTATGTTTAACATTCAATCAATATCCCACCGCCAAAACACCATCAAGGAATCAAATTATGGATAAAATCTCTGCTTCAAATGGGCTGAAAGGCAGTATCTCTGTTTTGAATGCAAATGAAATTTTGACAAAATAGGAGTAGGAAACCTTCAAAAGTTTGGACACATCTAGTCAAAGGAGAGTATGGTATAATCAGTGATAGGTTTGCCTACGAGTTTATGACCATAAAGGTTTCAATAGGTCATTTGAAACAATGCTAACATTGGGCAAACAAAAACATGAGCAAATGCTAACATTGGGCAAACAAAAACATGAGCAAATGCTAACATTGGGCAATGTGACTCATTACACACATGAGAAATGTGACTCAAAGGGTTTAATCATGGGATAACAATAACAATGGTGACAGTGGTATTATGGGTATGAGAGCAGAGTGATTTTCATGTTTTATGAAAGGCTGACCATATCATTGTTTCAGACATCAAACCAATTTTTTACACCATTGATTTTCATTTTAACCCTGAAAACAATAATCTCATAACAGTGGGGTTTTAAATCCTTCATTTGCATATTAGAATCATGTATGGTGACACAAATACGTTTGCAAACCCCAAGTGATTGAAGAAAACCTGCTTTGAAGGCAACTGGAGTCAATTCCGAGCCAATCTGGGCGCTCAAGCACAATTCCGGAATGCTGTCTCTGCGTGGGTCGCGCAGGCTCAGTTTGGGTCGCGCAGCCCAGGTGGGTCGCGCAGGTGCAAACCCATTGTGCTAAACCAACTCTGTTTGGGTCGCGCAGCCCAGGTGGGTCGCTCGGCCTCAACTTGGGTCGCGCAGCCCTAAAACCCTGTCTACGCCCTCCAAAAGTCTGAAATCGGCTTTCAATTTTGCAAATACGTTTTGGGAGCAAATGAAATCGGTTCAAATGAACTTGTTTGGACTTTATACACTTCACAAATATCTTCACCATCATACTTTATTCCAAATCTAACTTCAAACCCACATTACAAATGTTCTTGTAATTTTCACTTTGGCTTTTTCAAATACAAACTTGCTTTGGTTTCTCTGAGGTCGATACTGATGATTTTATTGTCTTCTTGCAGGAATATGGCTATCTTGGCTAGAGAAAAGACCAGGGGTCTGCTTTTACAATGTCTTCATGGCGGAACAATTACAAATTTATTACAAAATGATAATGACAAATTTCTAGTTTCAAAACAGAGTTTTGGACTAGAAATGTATTTTTTTTTTAAATGCTGATGATAATAAAAATAGAATTTCAAGTACTGGACCTTCCTCACCTTGCAGGCTTTATGACTAGTGTATAAATGACTCGAAAACCCTAGACACCAAGACCTAGGACACTTATTGAAAATTTAATGACCTCATACATAATGACAATGACTATAAATAATTTTTTGAGAAAATATTTTTAAAATAGCGCTGCAGGTATAATATGAGGAAACACAAGATGACACAACCCTTCGTCAGTTCATGGCGTGATCCTAGTGATATGCAAAGAAGTGAAACAAGTGAGACACCTAATAATGAAAATGCAAAAGACGAAATGATCAGCGACGGAGAGCGGCAAAGGTGACTCTAACAGGGTTG